>BNST01001312.1:0-23520 GCA_019650275.1 Xylocarpus granatum | reverse complement strand
TCAGACCATTCAGCTGTGTTCAAGATGAACTTCCGGGAGCGAACGGAACATCCCTGTGGGCGCTGCAGTGGCGTCTGACACATTTGGCAGTGCGTGAGATGAACTTCCACAAGCGACTGGAAATCTCGCGGGCATAACAAAGGCATTGGGTGCGTTCGGCCATGCACGGGACAATCTTCCAAGAGCGACTGGAACATCCCTGCGAGTGCAGCAGCGGTGTCTGGCATGCTCGGCAGTGCGCTGGAGCATCCCCACAGAAATGGCAGAGGCATCGGACAAGTTCGGCCGTGCGCTGGATGAACTTTCGGGAGTGGCCAGAACATCCCATGGGCGTGGCAGAGGTGTCCGGCCTGTTCTGGAGTGCACAAGACAAACTTCCTGGAGCAAACAGAACATCCCTGCAGGCGCGGCAGCGGCATTGGGCATGTTGGGCAGTGTGCGTGATGGATTTCCAGGTGTGACCGGAGAAGCCCCGCAGGTGCGGTAGCGGCATGGGGGCATTTAGCAGTGCACAGGATGATCTACCAGGAGTTACTGGAACATCGCTGCAGGGACAGCGGATGCGTCGGGCGTGTTCGACAGTGCTTGGGACAAACTTCCAGGAGCAACTGGAACATCCCCGCAGCCATGGCAGCAGCATCGGGCACATTCAGCAATGCAGGGAAGGAACTTCCAAGAGTGATCAGAGCATCCACGCGGCTGCGGTAGCAGCATCGGGTGTGTTCGGCTGTGTGCTGGAACATACCCACAAGCATAGCAGAGACGTCAAGCGCATTCAGTCGTGCGCGGGATGAACATGCAGGAGTGACCGCAACATCACTGCAGGTGCAGCAGAGGAATATGACGCATTCAGCAGTGTGCAAGACCAACTTCTGTGAGTGACTGCAACATCCCCGTGGGTGCAGTAGTGGAGTCAGACACATTTGGCAGTGCATGGCACGAACTTCCAGGAGCAAACGGAATATCTCATGGCATGGAAGAGGCATCATGCATGTTCAGCCGTGTGTGAGATGAACTTCCGGAAGTGACCAGAACATTCCCCTGGTCATGGCAGCAGCATCTGGTGCGCTCGGCAGTGTGCCAGAGCACCCCTGCAGGCATGGCAGAGGCATCAGTTGCGTTCGGCCATGTGCTGGAAGAACTTCCGAGCATGACCGAAACATCCCCCTGGGTGTGGCAGATGTATCGGGCCTGTTCGGCAGTGCACAGGACAAACTTCTAGTAGCAACCGGAGCAACCCCATGGGTGCTGCAACGGCATTGGGCACATTAGGCAGTGCATGGGACAAACTTCTGGGTCCGACTGGAAAACCCACGGGTACGGCAGCGGCATGGGATGCGTTCGGCTGTGCATGGGACAAACTACCAAGGAGCATCCCTGCATGCATAACAGTGGCATAGGTGTGTTCAGCCGTGTGGGGAACAAACTTCTGGGGGCAACCAGAATATCCACGTGGGCATGGCAACATCATTGGGCGCGCTTGGCTGTGCACCGGAACATACCCACGAGCATGGCAGAGGCTCAGGTACATTCAGCTGTGTTCAGTACAACCTTCTGGGAACGACCGAAACATCCCCGTAAGCACGGGAGAGGCGTCCCGCGTGTTCAGCAGTGCACGGGACAAACTTGTAGGAGTGACCGGAACATACCTGCAGGCACAGCAGAGGCTTCAGGCGCATTAGGCAGTGTGCGGGATGAACTTCCGGGAGCGACTAGAACATCCCCGCGATCACGGCAGCAGTGTTGGATGCCTCAGCAGTGCTTAGGATGAACTTTGGGGAGCGACCGGAACATCCCTGCAGGTGCAGGAGTGGTTACATGGGCGTTGGGCAGTGCATGGGACGAGATTCCAGGAGCGACCGGAACATTACCGCTGGCTTGGCAGCGCCGTCGGGGCATGTTCAGCAGTGTGCAGGACAAACTTCCAGAAGCGACCAGAAATTCCCTGTGGGCTCGGAGGAGGCGTCAGATGCGTTCAGCAGTGTTTGGGATGAACTTCAGTGAGCGACCAGAATATCCCCATGAGAATAGAACAGGCGTCCAGTGTGTTCGGCAGTATGCAGGATAAACTTCTGGGTGCGAATAGAACATCCTCGCTGGTGCAGCAGAGGCTTCAGGTGCATTGGACAGTGCACAGGAGGAACTTCTGGGAGCAACCGAAACATCCCCGCCGGCACAGCAGAGGCTTCAGGTGCGTACGGCAATGCATTGGACAAACTTCCAAAAGCAATTGGAACATCCTCGTGGGCATGACAGCAGTGTCCGACACATTTGGCAGTGCATAGGATGAACTACCGGGAGTGACCAGAACATGCCTGCAGGCACGGCAGGGGCTTCGGGCGCATTCGGCAGTTTGTGGGACGATGAGGATGCTTTACCCAGTTTGTCTGAGGGTTTGATGACCTTGGTTGTGCTCGGGTGATGCTTCTCCCATTGTTGATGAGTCTTGCCAACCGAATGCACTGAGTGAGAGAGTTTGGATCCCTCATCTTCACTTCTCGGCTTAGCCAAGGTACAAGGCCATCTAGAAAAGTGCCAATTAGTGCACTATCTGGCCAATGTCCTACCAATTCGGCCAACCTCTTGAATTCTTCAAGGTAACTTTCTAGAGATCCCTCTTGCCTAATCTTGGCAAGCTGTCCCTCATAGTTTGTCATGCTAGACAGGGCCAAATCTGTTCACTATCTCTCTGCGTGAACCTTGTCCAGCATATCCTTCTACCTTTTTGGCCATAGGTGGCCTTAAGCCAACGCCACCATTGGTTGGCTCTCCCACATAGGTGATAGGATGCAAAATCAACCCTTTCACCTCTCTCAACACCTTGTTTCTCAAAATAAAATTCAGCCTTGGAGATCCATTCAGTTGGATCTCCCTTCTCAAAGGTAGGGAACTCGATTTTTACCTTAGGCCTGGTGTAGTGGCTTGGGCTGTCGTAGTGCCAATCCTCCCTCCTTGTGGTGTGCCATGGTTCTGCCTCAGGGTGATTCCGCACCCTTCTTGATTGCCATGATGCTGGGCCTTCTGTCCAGCACTTCCTCATCGTCGCTATAATCATTGTAGCGATCATGGGGCAGGTGTTCATTTGGTGAAGTCTCCCCCCTGCTTCCCAAACTCATTATAGTCTTCCCAAACTTGTATGGGGTAATGGCAAAGGTTGTAGCAATCCCTTGGTCTTGCAATCTTCTGGTTTTATCCATGGGCAAATGTCACAATTGCTATCTTTCTTCTTGACTTCTGCCTCGAATCCCTTCTGACCAGAAGAATATCTTGATTCGTATGTAAGTATGGAACTATCCTGAATGTCCTTATTTCCGTGAGTTGTGGAAGTGATTTAAGACCTTCCCCCTTAGTCCCGGTATGTTTGGTACATGCACCTGATGGTTGTGCCAAATATATCCATTCTTTAGGGTGAATTTACTAACCTTAGGGTCGAAATTCTTGATCTTCTCAGTGAGCTCTTGGCTTTGGGGATCAATCTCTGTTGCTTCTTTGATTTCTGTCCATATATTCCACTCCGCTCTGCTAATGGCAGTGAGGCATGCGTCATTGGGCTCACATGCTGTCCACAATGCTTCACCTCCATTGCTTCTGGACAATGCGTCTGCCACCTTGTTTTCCATGCCCAGTTTGTAGATTATTTCATACTCATATCCTAGCAACCGCATTCTGTAGACACAGGATGAACTTCCGAGAGTGGCCAGAACATCCCCGTGGGCATGGCAGAGGCATTGGGTGAATTTGGCAGTGACCAGGACAAACTTCCAGGAGAGACCAAAACATCCCCATGTGCGCGGCAGAGGCATCAAGCACGTTCGGCAGTGCACGGCATGAACTTCCGGGAGTGACCAGAATATCTCCACGGGTGTGGCAGTAGTGTCGGACAAGTTCGGCAGTGCGCGGGACTAACATTCGGGGAGCGACCAGAACATCCCCACGGGTGAGGCAGAGGCGTACAGTGTATTGGGCTGTGTGCGGGATGAACTTACAGGAGCAACCATAACATCCCCACCGGCGCAGCAGAGGCATCAGGTGTGTTCGGTAGTGCATGGGATGACTTCCGGGAGCGACCGGAGCATCACCACGGGGGTGGCAGAGGCATAGAGCGCATTCGGCAGAGGCATAGAGTGCATTTGGCAGTGTGCGGGAGGAACTTTTGGAAGCGACCGGATCATCCCTGCAGGTGTGGCAGCAGCCTCGGTTGCATTCGGCAGTGTGCGGGAGGAACTTATGGAACATCCCTGCGGGGGCGGCAGCGGCGTTGGGTGCGTTTTGCAGTGTGCAGGAGGAACTTCAGGGAGCAACCGGAACATCCCTGCAGGCGTGGCAGCAGCATTGTTCTTGTTGGGCAGTGCGTTGGATGAACTTCCGGGAGTGACCAGAACATCCCTGTGGGTGCAGCAGAGGTGTCGGGCGTGTTCGGCAGTGCTCAGCACAAACTTCCAGAAGTGACTGGAAGATTCCCACGGGCATGGAAGAGGCTTCGTGTGTGTTTGGCAGTGTTTGGGATAAACTTCCACGAGCGACCGGAACATCACTGCAGGCATGGCAGCAGTGTCGGACAAGTTTGGAAGTGCGGGAGATACACTTCCGAGAGCGAGCATAACATCCCCACAGGTGCGTTAGAGGTTTCCGGCGCATTCGGCTGTACATGGAACGAACTTCTGGAAGAGACTGGAACATCCCCGTGGGCATGGCAGAGGCACATGTGGCAGTGTACGGGACAAACTTCTGGGAGCGATCAGAGCATCCCTGCAGCCATAGCAGCGGCATTAGGCGCATTCGGCAGTGCATGGGATGAACTTCCTTGAGCGACCGGATAATCACCACAGCCTTGGCAGAGGCATCGAAAGTGTTCAGCAGTGCTCAGGACAAACTTTTGAGATCAACCGGAACATCCTCGTAGGCGCAGCAGAGGCATCAGGCGCATTTGGTAGTGCATGGGCTGAACTTCCAGGAGCGACTGGAACATCCTAGCAGGCACGGCAACGAAGCTGGGTGCGTTAGGCAGTCTGCGGGATGAACTTCTGGGAACAACCAGAAAATTCCCGCAGGAATAGCAGATGCATTGGGCGCATTGGGCAGTGAGCGGAACGAACTTCTGGACTGCCCGGGACAAACTTCCCGGAGCAACCGGAACATCTCTGCAGTCATGGCAGAGGCATCAAGTGCATTTGTCAGTGCACGGGATGTACTTCTGGTAGTGACCAGAACATCCCCGCGGGTTTGGCAGAGTCATTGTGCCTGTTCAACAGTGCACAAGACAAATTTTGGGGAGCAACCGGAATATCCCCGAGGGTGCAGTAGTGGCATCGAGTGCATTCAGCAGTGCGCGGGAGGAACTTCCAGCAATGACCGGAACATCCCCGCAGGCACAGCAGCGGCCCTTGGGTGCATTTGGTAGTGCGCAGGAGGAACTTTCAGGAGTGACCGGAATATCCCCTCGGGTGCGGCAGCGGCCTCTGGGGCCTTCGGCAGTGTGCGAGAGGAACTTCCAGAACATCCCTCCAGGCGTGGCAGCGGCATCAGGCACGTTTTGCAGTGTGCGGGAGGAACTTCTGGGAGTGACCGAGCATCCCTGCAGGCACAGCAGCGGCTTTGGATGCATTTAGTAGTAAGTGGGACGAACTTCTGGGAGTGACTGGAACATCGCAGCGAGCGTGGCAGAGGCATCGGGTGCGTTCGGTAGTGCTTAAGAGGAACTTCCGGGTGCCACCGGAACATTCCTGTGGGCACGGCAGTGACCTCAGGCGCATTCGGCAGTGTGTGGGAGGAACTTACGGGTGTGACCGGAAGATCCCCTCGAGCATGTCTGAGGCTTCAGGCACATGGGGCAGTGCACAGAACGAACTTCCAGGACCAGCCGGAAAATCCCCGTGGGTTTGGCAGAGGCATCGGATGCAGTCAGCAGTAAGAAGAGAAGAACTTCTGGGAGCAGCAGAACATTCCTGCAGGCACGGCTGCATGTTGGACATGTTTGGCAGTGCATGGGAAGAACTTCCTGGAGTGACCAGAAAATCCCTGAGGCATGGAAGAGGCTTCAGACACGTTTGGCCGTGCACAAAACGAACTTCCTGGAATAACCAGAACATCCCCGCAGGTGCGGCAGAGGCTTCGGGCGCTTTGGGCAGTGCACAGGCAAACTTCAGGGAGTAGCCAGAACATCCGCATGAGTGTGGCAGAGGCATCAGGAGCATTCATGTTGAGATCCTGATTTTTTTCCCCAAATTTTCTACACCTTAGTGGTCAGCATGCCTACTAAAACCTTCCTAACTTGCTGTCCCATTTGATTCTTGAGTTCTTTTCTTGGATTTTCGTCCCCTAAGCTGTCCTTCGGGATTAACTAGTGTATAAAGGATATGTTGGATAGGCAAGACAACTCTTAAACCTATCACAACTTGCCTTGGTTGAAGAAGACAACTCTTAACTTCAACCTATGCTCTTAAGCAAGGAAGACAACTCTTCACCTTGTCTTAAGCCCAAGTTATCTCAAGACAACTCTTAAAAGATAACGAAATATAAACAAGAATGGAAGCAAGAATGGTAACCTTGATTGTTGATTAATGAATGAAAAAATACAAAATTCGGAGCATATGTTCTGCTCACAAATAATGGACTGTATTTATAGTATTGGACAGCCTTATCCTAATTCAACTAGTACTTAAGTTCCTTATCCACTTAGGATATGTTTTTCTATGTCAACAAGGTTTTCTAAGACAACTAAAACATTATCAAGATAGACCTTATCCCACTGTTTCCTAATCCTACTAGGATTCTTGGTCTTTCTTGAATTTCTACTTGGACTAGAATTCCTACTTTGACTAAACTTTTCTGTCCTTATCCTATCTCCTCTCCTACAGCTGCTGACCTTCATCTTGCAGTTTCCTTCTAGGATTAGGACTTCCATATTGCATGTCCTTCCATTCCAAGACTTTCTTTGATGTGATCATCTTGTTGAAGTCAAACCTGCCATGACGTCCTGCTGCTGCTGGAGTTCTTCATGCCGTCCATGTTCTTCTCCTGCTTGGATTGTGTCCTACCAATGCTGGTGTTCTTCTTGGCTTGGATTTCTGCAGTCAGTTAGGACAGAGTCAGAACCTGGCCATGCTTCACTGCATGCTGCGTGCAAGCTTGTTGCGTGCACATTCTGGCCTGTTGCTGCCTCTCTTGCTGCTTGGTGCCTTGCGTGCATTCGCTCACACTCCCTTTAGCTCCTAAGGTCCTCAACAATTCAGTAGTGCGTAGGATGAACTTCCAGAAGTGACAAACAATCATCCCCGCGGGCACGTTTGGCAGTGCACGGGACAAACTTCTGGGAGCGACCGGAACATCCCCATGGGGGGCAGAGGTGCTGGGCGCATTCAGCAGTGCCCGGGATGAACTTCTGGAAGCGACCGGAAGATCCCCATGGGCGTGGCAGAGGCATCAAGTGTGTTCAGCAGTGCGGGGGGTGAATTTTTTGGAGCGACCGAAACATCTCGTGGGAACGGCAGCGGTATCGGACACATTCAGAAAGTGCACAAGACGAACTTCTGTGAGTGACCACAACATACCTGCGGGCGCAGCAAAGGCATCTAGTGCATTCAGCTGTGCACGAAACGAACTTCTGGGAGTGACTGGGACATCCCCACGGGACAGCAGAGGCATTGAGCACATTTGGCAGTGCACAGGACAAAATTCTGGTAGCGACCGGAACATCCCCGTGGGTGTGGCAGAGGCTTTGTGCCAGCAGGTTGGGCGGTGTGCAGGACAAAATTTTGGGTGCGAGCTGAACATCCCTGCCGGTGCAGTAGAGGCATCTGGCACGATCTGCAGTGCGTGGGACAGTAGAGGCATCTGGCGCGATCTGCAGTGCGCGGGATGAACTTCTGGGACCTACCAGAACATCCCCCCCTGGCACAGCATAGGCTTCCAGCATGTTGGGCAGTGTGCAGCATGAATTTCCAGGGGTGACAGCAACATCCCTACGGGCGTGGCAGCGGTGTTGGGCGCATTCAGCAGTGAACAGGGCGAACTTCCGGGAGAGAACGAAAAATCTCCAGGGGTGCGGCAGAGGCTTCGGTCACATTGGGAAGTGCAAGGGATGAACTTCCAGGAGTGATCAGGACATCCACTCGGGCATGGCAGGGGCATCGCACACATTCGGCAGTCACAGGATGAACTTCAGTGAGCGACAGAAACTTCGCAGCAGGCACAGCAGCGGTGTCGGGCGTGTTAGGCAGTGTGCAAAACAAACTTCTGGAAGAAACCAGAACATTCATGCATGCACGGCAGCAGCGTCGGGCGTGTTGGGAAGTGCACGGGGAGATCTTCCGGGAGTGACCAAAACATCCCTGCAGGTGCGGTGGATGGCGTCCGACAAGTTCGGCAGTGCATGGGACAAACTTCTGGGAGCATCTGGATCATCTCCACGGGCCAATGGAACATCCAGTAAGTTCGTCCCCATGCACTGCTGGACATGTCCGACGCTGCTGCCATAACCATGGGATGCTCCAGTCGCTGCCGGAAGTTCGTACTGTGCATTGCCGAATGTGGCCAATGCCTCTGCTGCGCCCATGGGGGATGTACAGGTAGCTCCTGGTAGTTCATCACACGCACTACCAAAAGTGCCCAATGCCACTGCTGTGCCCGAGGGGATGTTCATGTAGCTCCCGGAAGTTCATCCCATGCACTGCCGAAAGTGCCCAATGCCTCTGCTGCGCCCACACAGATGTTCCGGTTGCTCCCAAAAGTTTGTCCTGTGCACTGGCAGATGCATCTGTTGCTGTTGATAAGGCCGCAGCAATGTTCCAGTTGCACCCGAAAGTTTGTCCCGCACACAGCCAAATGCCTGTGCTGTGCCCATGGGAATGTTCTGGTCACTCCCGTAAGTTCGTACCGTGCACTGTCAAACGTGTCCGACGCCAGTGCCGCGCCCACACGGATGTTCAGGTCGCTCCCGGAAGTTCGTCCTGAACACTGCCAAATGCGTCCGATGCCTCGACCGTGCCCAAGGGGATTTTCCAGTCGCTTTGGAAAGTTCATCCTGCACACTGCCGAATGCACCCAACGCCTTTACTGTGCCTGCAGGGATGTTCTGGTCGCTTTGAGAAATTTTCCCTGTGCACTGCCGAATGCGCCCGACAACTCTGCTGTGCCCTGCGGGGATGTTCCCGTCGCTCCCCAAAGTTTGTCCCACCCACTGCCGGACACGCCTGAGCCTCTGCTACACCTGCGGGGATTTTCAAGTTGCTCACGGAAATTCATCCCAAGCCCTGCCAAATGCAGCCGACTCCTCAGCCAAGCCTGCAAAGATGTCCTGGTTGCTCCCAGAAGTTCGTTCCACGCACTGCCGAACGCACCCAACACCATTGCCGTGCCCACCCTGGCTACTGAATGCGCCCGACAAAGCTGCCGCGCCCACAGAGTTGTTCTGGTCACTCTCCAATGTTCGTCCCATGCACTGCCAAACGTACCTGACGCCTATGCCATGACCAAGGGAATTTCTGGTTGCTCCTGGAAGTTCATCCCGCACACTGCCAAATGCGACTGAAGCCTCCGGCGCACCAGCAGGGATGTTGCGGTCAATCCCGGAAGTTTGTCCCAAGCACTGCCAACACGACCTCTGCTGAGCCTGCAGGGATTTTCCAGTCTCTCTCGTAACTTCATCCCATGCACTGCCAAATGTGCAAAACACTGCTGCCATGCCCGCGGGGATGTTCTAGTCACTCACTGAAGTTTGCCCCGCGCACTGCCCAATGTGCCGGAAGCTTCTGCCGTGCCCAGGGGGGATGTTCTGGTAGCACCTAGAAGTTTGTCCCGCACACTGCCAAATATGCCCGATGCCTCTACCGCACCCGCAGGGATGTTCTGGTCGATCCCAAAAGTTTGTCCCGTACACTGCCAGATGCGCCCAACACCGCTACCACGCCAGCGGGGATGTTCTGGTCGATCCCAAAAGTTTGTTCCGTGCACTGCCAGATGCGCCCAACACCGCTGCCGTGCCCGCGGGGATGTTCCAGTCGCTCCCGGAAGTTCATCCCGAGCACTGCCCAATGAATCCGACGCCTCTGCCATTCCCTTCTGGGATGTTTTGGTGACTCCTGGAAGTTCGTCCCATGCACTGCCGAATGCGCTCGAAGCCTCTGGCATGCCCGTGGAGGTTTTATGGTCACTCTCAGAAGTTCGTCCCGAGCACTGCTGAACGTGCCCAAGTTCGCCCAAGTTTTCCTAAGTCAATAGGGTTTCCTATCAAGATATCCTATTGCTGACTTAGGCATGAATAGACCTTATCAAGATAGACCTTATCCAAAGGTATCCTAATCCTACTAGGATTCTTGGTCTTTCTTGATTATCTACCTAGACTAGAATTCCTACATTATCTTCTATTCTACAGCGGCCGGACTTTATGTTTGCTTTTCCTTCTAGGACTAGGACTCTCAATGCATATCTTTCTGCCCTTAGAATTCTCCTGGGCATGAATATCCTATTGCTACTGGAACTCATCATGCATGTCCTGCTGCTGATAGAACTCTTCTTGGCATAGATGACCTGCTGCTGCTGGAACTCTGCTTGGCATAGATGTCCTCCTACTGCTGGAACTCCTGTTGGTGTGAATGTCCTTCATTAATTAGGATTACGTCAAATACTGGTGGGGCCTCATTGCTGGGCTGCATACTTGCTGTTGCCATGCTTGTTGTGCACATTTTCTGGCCCATGCTCTCTTTTGCTGTCCCCATTTTCTGCCATTGCCTTTCCTGCATACTTAGGTTTTCAACACAAACATGCCCGACCCCTCTGCCACACTGGAGGGGATGTTTCAGCTACTCCCGGCCACTTTGTCCCGTGCAATGCTGAATGTGCCCAATGATGCTGCCGAGCTTGCAGGGATTTTCCAGTCGCTACCGGAACTTTGTCCCATGCACTGCCGAACACGCCCGACGATGCTGCCTAGCTTGCGGGGATTTTCTGGTTACTACCAGAAATTCATCCCAAGCACTGCCGAACGTGTCTGCCACACCCGTGGAGACATTCCGATTGCTCCCAAAAGTTCTTCTTGTGCACTGCCAAACGTGCCTGAAGCCTCTGCCGTGCCTGCTGGGATGTTCCAATCCCTCTCGGAAGTTCATCCTGCACACTGCCAAAGAGTTCCAACACCTATGCCGCACCTACAGGGATATTCCGGGTCTCCTGGAAGTTCATCCCGTGCACAGCCAAATGCACCCAAAGCCTCTGCCATACCTACGTGGATGTTCCGGTCACTCCTGAAAATTTGTCCAACGCACTGCCACACATGGCCAATGCCGCTGCCCCGCCTGCTGGAATATTCTGGTCGCTCCCAGAAGTTCATCCCATGCACTTCCTAACATGGCCGATGCCTCTGCCAAGCCCACGGGAATTTTCCATTTGCTCCCGGAAATTCATTCTGTGCACTGCCAAACATGCTCGATGCCTCTGCTGTGCCCGCGGAGTTGTTCTGGTTGCTCTAGGAAGTTTGTCCCTTGCACTACCCAACGTGCCCGAAGCCTCTTCTGCACCTGTGGGGATGTTCTGGTCACTTCATGAAGTTCGTCCCACACACTGCTGAACATCTCTGATGCCGCTGCTGTGCCCATGGAATGTTTTGGTCACACCCACAAGTTCATCCCTGCACACTGCTGAATGTGCCTAACACCTTGGCCATGCCTGCAGGGATGTTCTGAGAAAAATGTTTAATATCTGTATTTATTCTTAGTAGATCTGACAACATATTATTACATGTTGCTAATTATTGTTACTAATTTTTCTAAATAAGTTATCTGCTCAAAAATTCAACTTATCATTCTATAATATCATTGCTAATTTTTCTAAATAAGTTATTCGCTAAAAAATTCAACTTATCATTCTATAATATCATTGCTAATTATTCTAGATAATTTATCTGCTAAAAACACTCTAGATAATTGGTGCTTTTTAGAACATGTAAAAGCAAATGAGAATTTTTTAGCAGATAAATTATCTAGAATAATTAGCAATGATATTATAGAATGATAAGTTGAATTTTTTAGCAGATAACTTATTTAGAAAAATTAGCAATGATATTATAGAATGATAAGTTGAATTTTTTAGCAGATAACTTATTTAGAAAAATTAGTAACAATAATTAGCAATTAGTTATATTCTTTTGTGGCTTTATACAAAATTCAAATTTGTTGTGGATACCGACGTAAGTCTGGAGTCCACTAAGCCCACAAACATAGTTATTTTTGCACTAACATATTATTTTATTTCTTGCAGCAATGGCAGGCCCATCTCAAACCCCTTCATCATTTTTCTTTGGCCCATTTGCCCTGGCCACATTTCCCTCTGGAACTAATCTATCCTTCAGGGCAAAAGCCCAACTCAGGCCTGAACAAAAATGCCTCGTAGATAATCTATGGAATGCCAACCCAAAAGCCAAACCAGAAATTCTTCATGCCCTTTGTTGCTATATGGACCTCAAAAACCAAGAGGAAAATTTAAAGTCCATGCTATTGCCTGTCCAAAACATGAACCTCTCTCCACAAACCTTACCCGTGTTACAACATGAAGTAAACATGCTAAAAAATGAGTTAAGCTCAAAAAATGAAAAAATAAATGAGTTAACAGAAAAAATTCAGAAAATGGAAATCGAGCTTACTGAAAAAAGACAAAAAGAAAAAGAAGTTATTGTTTACTTTGAAAAAGAAGAGAGAGAAAAAAGGCAAAAAATGATGACTTTACCCTATTTAGGGCCCATATCTTGAGAAAAAGATTCTTTTCTATATATTCTTTTACTCCTTTCTAAAGTTTTTTACTTTAGAAATTTTTTGGGTTAATAAAATAAATTCTAGTAAGTTAAGTACCAATAGATGGATAAAATTTATTGACTATTTGAAAATTACTGGAGTAGAATGTAAAATAGAACATGTAAAAGCAAATGAGAATTTTTTAGCAGATAAATTATCTAGAATAATTAGCAATGATATTATAGAATGATAAGTTGAATTTTTTAGCAGATAACTTATTTAGAAAAATTAGCAATGATATTATAGAATGATAAGTTGAATTTTTTAGCAGATAACTTATTTAGAAAAATTAGTAACAATAATTAGCAATTAGTTATATTCTTTTGTGGCTTTATACAAAATTCAAATTTGTTGTGGATACCGACGTAAGTCTGGAGTCCACTAAGCCCACAAACATAGTTATTTTTGCACTAACATATTATTTTATTTCTTGCAGCAATGGCAGGCCCATCTCAAACCCCTTCATCATTTTTCTTTGGCCCATTTGCCCTGGCCACATTTCCCTCTGGAACTAATCTATCCTTCAGGGCAAAAGCCCAACTCAGGCCTGAACAAAAATGCCTCGTAGATAATCTATGGAATGCCAACCCAAAAGCCAAACCAGAAATTCTTCATGCCCTTTGTTGCTATATGGACCTCAAAAACCAAGAGGAAAATTTAAAGTCCATGCTATTGCCTGTCCAAAACATGAACCTCTCTCCACAAACCTTACCCTGTGTTACAACATGAAGTAAACATGCTAAAAATGAGTTAAGCTCAAAAAATGAAAAAATAAATGAGTTAACAGAAAAAATTCAGAAAATGGAAATCGAGCTTACTGAAAAAAGACAAAAAGAAAAAGAAGTTATTGTTTACTTTGAAAAAGAAGAGAGAGAAAAAAGGCAAAAAATGATGACTTTACCCTATTTAGGCCCATATCTTGAGAAAAAGATTCTTTTCTATATATTCTTTTACTCCTTTCTAAAGTTTTTTACTTTAGAAATTTTTTGGGTTAATAAAATAAATTGTAGTAAGTTAAGTACCAATAGATGGATAAAATTTATTGACTATTTGAAAATTACTGGAGTAGAATGTAAAATAGAACATGTAAAAGCAAATGAGAATTTTTTAGCAGATAAATTATCTAGAATAATTAGCAATGATATTATAGAATGATAAGTTGAATTTTTTAGCAGATAACTTATTTAGAAAAATTAGCAATGATATTATAGAATGATAAGTTGAATTTTTTAGCAGATAACTTATTTAGAAAAATTAGTAACAATAATTAGCAATTAGTTATATTCTTTTGTGGCTTTATACAAAATTCAAATTTGTTGTGGATACCGACGTAAGTCTGGAGTCTCACTAAGCCCACAAACATAGTTATTTTTGCACTAACATATTATTTTATTTCTTGCAGCAATGGCAGGCCCATCTCAAACCCCTTCATCATTTTTCTTTGGCCCATTTGCCCTGGCCACATTTCCCTCTGGAACTAATCTATCCTTCAGGGCAAAAGCCCAACTCAGGCCTGAACAAAAATGCCTCGTAGATAATCTATGGAATGCCAACCCAAAAGCCAAACCAGAAATTCTTCATGCCCTTTGTTGCTATATGGACCTCAAAAACCAAGAGGAAAATTTAAAGTCCATGCTATTGCCTGTCCAAAACATGAACCTCTCTCCACAAACCTTACCCGTGTTACAACATGAAGTAAACATGCTAAAAATGAGTTAAGCTCAAAAAATGAAAAAATAAATGAGTTAACAGAAAAAATTCAGAAAATGGAAATCGAGCTTACTGAAAAAAGACAAAAAGAAAAAGAAGTTATTGTTTACTTTAAAAAAGAAGAGAGAGAAAAAAGGCAAAAAATGATGACTTTACCCTATTTAGGGCCCATATCTTGAGAAAAAGATTCTTTTCTATATATTCTTTTACTCCTTTCTAAAGTTTTTTACTTTAGAAATTTTTTGGGTTAATAAAATAAATTCTAGTAAGTTAAGTACCAATAGATGGATAAAATTTATTGACTATTTGAAAATTACTGGAGTAGAATGTAAAATAGAACATGTAAAAGCAAATGAGAATTTTTTAGCAGATAAATTATCTAGAATAATTAGCAATGATATTATAGAATGATAAGTTGAATTTTTTAGCAGATAACTTATTTAGAAAAATTAGCAATGATATTATAGAATGATAAGTTGAATTTTTTAGCAGATAACTTATTTAGAAAAATTAGTAACAATAATTAGCAATTAGTTATATTCTTTTGTGGCTTTATACAAAATTCAAATTTGTTGTGGATACCGACGTAAGTCTGGAGTCCACTAAGCCCACAAACATAGTTATTTTTGCACTAACATATTATTTTATTTCTTGTAGCAATGGCAGGCCCATCTCAAACCCCTTCATCATTTTTCTTTGGCCCATTTGCCCTGGCCACATTTCCCTCTGGAACTAATCTATCCTTCAGGGCAAAAGCCCAACTCAGGCCTGAACAAAAATGCCTCGTAGATAATCTATGGAATGCCAACCCAAAAGCCAAACCAGAAATTCTTCATGCCCTTTGTTGCTATATGGACCTCAAAAACCAAGAGGAAAATTTAAAGTCCATGCTATTGCCTGTCCAAAACATGAACCTCTCTCCACAAACCTTACCCGTGTTACAACATGAAGTAAACATGCTAAAAAATGAGTTAAGCTCAAAAAATGAAAAAATAAATGAGTTAACAGAAAAAATTCAGAAAATGGAAATCGAGCTTACTGAAAAAAGACAAAAAGAAAAAGAAGTTATTGTTTACTTTGAAAAAGAAGAGAGAGAAAAAAGGCAAAAAATGATGACTTTACCCTATTTAGGGCCCATATCTTGAGAAAAAGATTATTTTCTATCTTTTCTCTGAAAAAATAGCTGAAATGATTTATTATCAAGAAAAGTTGAAGAATCTTGTCAATAGTGATCTGGATGAAAATTTCGTTGGAATAAACGTGCTGCACTACCAGACACAAAAGCATGAAGACTCAAAGGCTTGTGACTGTGAAGGAGGCTTTGTCTACTACAGGATGACAGTATATTCTAACAACTACTGTTCACAATCATTTTAGAAATAATTCTAAATTTACCAAAGTTGTTTAAAGAAGCCAACAACCGGAGTTTCGACGGCGTTGGAGATTCGGAATAAGACTAACAAGAGAGAGTCTCTCAATCTTGTCAGAATATGTTGAGAGTTTAAAGAAACTATTTACCTTTTAACTCCGGAAGTTGAATATTTATGCTGAAAGGGTGAGAAGAGATTGCTAGAAATGAGAGAATTTTTGGAAAATGAACTTCTGTCCTCTTAGTCATCTTAAACTTCTTATATATACATCTAAAGTAACCTCAGGTTAGGTAACCTGATTACTTTTTTAAAGAAACTCTAGTAAACAAGAATAAAAGTACAAGCAGTTAACTATTATTATATAGCCTATATAAGAGAGTTTTTTACTTATACTAAGTTTTCAAGACAATTTGCTTGATCATAAAGGCCAAAATTATTTTAACTTAATTCATTGTTTGCTCTGATACCAATTTTAGGGTGAGGTATGATAAGAAATCAGATAAAGAGCCAGATTCAAACAGACCACAGATTTCCGGTCACAGAACAATAAACCACGGTTCAAAGAGGTTAAACTTTCCTCTCAGAAAGAGGAGGAGAACCCTCAATTTACGTTGTGGCTTTCTGTTACTGGGATCTATGTTCAAATCTAAATTTGGAAGCTTCTGACAGGAGTAAAGAAGAAGAGAATAATGTGTATTTAGTTTACTTTTTTTTTATTATTTTATTCACTCATTTAGATCCATCAACCTAGCACTATTCCACTAGTTACTTTTGGATTAAATTTTTATATAATAATATTTCAGCATCAATACTAGTTACTTTTATCTTATACTTTCCACTAGTGTATCTACTTAATTTTTCTAAGTTACGAGGGTCTTCTTTATTAGGTTTCCACTTTAAGATTCCTCCCCAACCTTCTAAACTGCCATCTGTTTCTATTATTATATAACTATTTTTTGGGGGTAATTCTAAATCAAGTAAATTTTTTATAATATTCTTTATTTGTTTTAATAATTTTTTATCCTCATTATTAAATCTAATTTCTCCTCCTATTTTTAGCTTGTTATAAAATGGTCCTGTTAGTTTTCCTAAATTAGGAACATAATTTCTAGTATAATTTAATAAACCTAAAAAGCTTTCTAATTCTTTTTTAGTATTTATTTCCTCATTATATTCTGTTATCTTTTTAATTATGTGTGGTTGTAACTTTATTACTCCTTTTCCTATTTCTAGTCCTAAAAATTCTATTCTAGGTTGTCCTAATTTTAATTTTGTTTTTGAAAGTATTAACCCTTCTTTTTCACATATATTGAAAAATTCTTTTAAGTGCTGAATATGTTGACTTATATTATCACTAAATATTAAAATATCATCTATATAACATATTATAAAATTATCTAAATGTCTAAATATATTATCCATCTTTCTTTGGAATATACTAGGGGCATTTTTTAATCCAAAGGGCATTACTAACCACTCATATTGTCCTAAAGGTGATGTAAATGCTGTCCATTCTATACTATCTGGATGCATGGCTACTTGATGAAAACCTGACTTTAAGTCAAATTTACTATATATATCTTTATCTTTTATTTTTAATAATAAATAATCTATTCCTGGTAATGTATACTGATCTTTATAGGTATTGTCATTTAATCTCTTATAATTAAAAACCATTCTACTCTTTCCTCTTACTAATTCACTGTGTTTTTGTACTATAAAAGCTGCGGTTCTATGCCTACTATTAGAATGTCTTATTAATTTTCCTCTTAATAGTTCTTCTATATGCTTTGCATACTCTGTCTTAGTTCTAGGATCTGGTATTATGGGTTTATCCTGTATAGTTAAATCTGGATTTATAATTTCTAATTTACATGTGATTTTATCATGTATTTGTAAGGGTAAGGCATAACAAAATGGTAATAAGTATTTTTGAGTTTTAAAAATTAAATAACTTCCTGCTTTTATCTTTAAATTACTTTCTGTTACACTATTGACTCCTGCTATTCTTATGGGACAAGGTAATTTTTCAAAACATTCTCTTGGTAAGGCTTTATTATCTATAGCACACTTACTTGCTCCCGTATCTATTATAGCATTTAAATTATATTGCTTGTTATTTATTTCTATAGCTACTTGGCAATTTAATAAATTATTAATCATACTTGCAGGTCTCACAGTATTACTAGCTATTATTTCTATTTCTTCTTCTTCCTCTGCTATTTGTTTTAACTTATAATTCTTTTCCAAATCCATTATCTTTTGTTCTAACCTACTTATTTCTAATTCTTTTTCTAATTTTAATTCTACTAATTCTTTTTCTAACTTATCTGTTTTTTCTTTTAAATATTTATTTTCTAATTTTACAAACTCTAAATCATTATTTTTATCCTTTCTTTCTTCCTCCTTAATATCATCCCCATATTCTACAATTTCTCCAAATCTAGTTATATCTAGGGGACAACATATTAATTCACAATTTCTACATTTTCTACAATTTTTTACAATAATCATATTACAGAAAAAAGCATTTTTCTCTATAAGTATGTACCCAATTATGACTACAATTTTTACAATTTACTGGTAACTCTTTTTCTACCATCCAACTCATAATTTTAATAATTTTAATTGTTCTTCAAAACTTCATTGTTCTTTATTTCTTCTTCATTATCACATATACTAAGTACATCACTATCATTACTATTTTCACTTCCATTTATACTTATAATATCAAATTCTTCTTCTAATTCAAGTTCTTTATATACTGCCATTCTTTCTAAATCACCTCTCTTATTTCTACATTCTCTAGCATAATGTCCTATTTGTCCACATATAAAACATTTACATTTTCTAATAGGAGGTTTTTTGCTTTTAAATTTACTAACATAATACTCTGGTTTCCATCTAAATCTGTATATATTGTGCTACTTTCTGGTATTAATACCGTTTTTCTAGTGTTAATCTCTACAAATTTTTATAAATTCCATCCTAATCCTGCTAATCTAGTTGGATCTATTATTTCTGGTCTTATCATTCTAATTCCTCGAGTTGATAATCCATTTATAATAGTATCTGTATTTACCCTATATCTATTTCCTGATTTATTACTAGCTCTTCCTAAATAACCTATTGTAATATTTAAATTATCTCCTTCATAATCTTCATATCCTTTTGTTTGTATTCCAATTTTTAATTTTTCTAAATCATTTATTGATTTTAATATATTAGGGGAATAATAAAATAATCCTGTATTATTATTCATATCTACTTCTATTGTTCCTAATACTGCTTTAGACATATTTTTTATCCAGCTAGTATCTAATAATACTATTAATACTTTTGTTCCTACTCCTATTCTGGTTAATCCTTTTACTCCTATTACAATTAATCCTGAACAAGTACTAGGCAGAAGCAGAGGTGCTGATAAGTCCTAGGTGTAGGTGAAAACTTGCGGAGAGATTATACTTATAATCATGACCAGTAAAGACGAGGAGGTATTTCATAGGCTAGATTATCTTAACTTAGAAACAGGAGCATACTACAGGAAGAGGACTGTAGATAATATCAATATAATTTGTTTTTTAAATGACAATTATAAGCATAAATTTCACTCTGAAAATCCTCAACTGAACACTATTTCTGATGTATGTTATCATTTATTGCATAATCAATTAGCAATTAGTCAAACACAAAGTATAATATTTAAATCATATTTAAATATATTACAAAAACAAAGGATGAAAATTGATAGTTTAATTGAAAATATTAAGGTTATACAGATTATGATAGAAGGAAAGCAAAGTCGTAATAGTAAATTATTAGAAAGATGTAATAATAGGAAAAATAGATAAATTAGAATTAAAAATAAACCAGATTAATGATAAATTATCTATCTTGACAGAATGACTTTAGAAAAAGACCCATTTTATTTAAGGTGTTTAGAAGATACTGAAAATGAAATAGTTAGTCCCTCTATAGGATTTAGTGGTGATATGAATAGTTTAGGATCTGTAGCAGGAGTTCCTTATAAAACTATAATTAGGCAGAATAATACGATAATATCATTATTGTTAAATATAAATAAAAAATTAGTAGCCTTAGAACATAGTTTAGACACATTACCCAATAAAACTCAAGACCCATTATTTATAAAAACAGTAGAAGGAATAAATGATCAATTAGCAAATTTATCTTTAGGAACAAAACCAATAGTAGGAAAAACAACTGGAAAAATGTTAGTATGGAAAAAGTGGGACTAAGTATGTCATTAAGAAGAAGTAATACAACAACTAGTATAGATAGTCGTGGAAATATAACTAGAGAAGAAAACAGTAGAAGAAGTATTAGTACAGAAAGGCCTTATACCTTATTAGACAGAATATTAAGAAGACAAGATAGGGATGGTACTAATAATGTAAGATTAGAAGAAATAATAAATTTAGAAAGAAATTTAGATTTATACAACCAAAATCAGTTAAGGTTATTGAATCCTAGAGTATTGTATAATGTAGGAACAATGGAATTTAGAGCATCATTAATTAAAGTAGCTACAGAACAACAAGTAAGTGTAGTAGATGGACAAACTAAGACTATAGATATAGTAAATAGAGAAACCATAAGAAAATTAAAAATAGAAGGTAAGAAATTAGTACATTCAGGATTAATTGTAATAGGAGTAAAAGGATTAACCAGAATGACTTTAGAAATATACTGTAATTTTTGTTTACTAGAGTTTCTTTAAATGATTTACTATTTTTCTTTAAAAGAATATATTCTTTTACTTTATTTTTAATTCTAATTTATCTATTTTTCCTATTATTACATCTTCTAATGATTTACTATTACGACTTTGCTTTCCTTCTATCATATTCTGTATAACCTTAATATTTTCAATTAAACTATCAATTTTCATCCTTTGTTTTTGTAATATATTTAAATATGATTTAAATATTATACTTTGTGTTTGACTAATTGCTAATTGATTATGCAATAAATGATAACATACATCAGAAATAGTGTTCAGTTGAGGATTTTCAGAGTGAAATTTATGCTTATAATTGTCATTTAAAAAACAAATTATATTGATATTATCTACAGTCCTCTTCCTGTAGTATGCTCCTGTTTCTAAGTTAAGATAATCTAGCCTATGAAATACCTCCTCGTCTTTACTGGTCATGATTATAAGTATAATCTCTCCGCAAGTTTTCACCTACACCTAGGACTTATCAGCACCTCTGCTTCTGCCTAGTACTTCAGTTTACCTCTATAAGAGAGTTTTTTACTTATACCAAGTTTTCAAGTCTTCTATATATTCATCATATTTTGGATTTCCTACTTCTTCTAGAGGTAATATATATTCTTCCGTATTTATTCCATTTCTTAGTATCTCTAATAGGTCTATATCTTCTGATAACATTTCCTTATTCTCTATTTTTTCCTCTTCTAGTATCACGTTTTCTCTAGTTTTTAATTCTATATCCTTCATATTTTTTATTTCTTCATATTTTTTATTCTTTTCTCCTATTCTAGGATAATTTTCACCATATACCATATCTATAAATAGACTACAATCATCTAAATCTGGTTTGGCTTTTGGGTTGGCATTCCATAGATTATCTACGAGGCATTTTTGTTCAGGCCTGAGTTGGGCTTTTGCCCTGAAGGATAGATTAGTTCCAGAGGGAAATGTGGCCAGGGCAAATGGGCCAAAGAAAAATGATGAAGGGGTTTGAGATGGGCCTGCCATTGCTGCAAGAAATAAAATAATATGTTAGTGCAAAAATAACTATGTTTGTGGGCTTAGTGGACTCTAGACTTACGTCGGTATCCACAACAAATTTGAATTTTATATAAAGCCACAAAAGAATATAACTAATTGCTAATTATTGTTACTAATTTTTCTAAATAAGTTATCTGCTAAAAAATTCAACTTATCATTCTATAATATCATTGCTAATTTTTCTAAATAAGTTATCTGCTAAAAAATTCAACTTATCATTCTATAATATCATTGCTAATTATTCTAGATAATTTATCTGCTAAAAAATTCTCATTTGCTTTTACATGTTCTATTTTACATTCTACTCCAGTAATTTTCAAATAGTCAATAAATTTTATCCATCTATTGGTACTTAACTTACTAGAATTTATTTTATTATAAAATTTTACTATAGCATTACAATCTGTTCTCAAAGTATATTCTAATTTATCAAAGATAAAAATTTTAAATTTTTCTAAGGTATTTATACATGCTAATATTTCAGCATCAATACTAGTTACTTTTGTCTTATACTTTCCACTAGTGTATCTACTTAATTTTTCTAAGTTACGAGGGTCTTCTTTATTGGGTTTCCACTTTAAGATTCCTCCCCAACCTTCTAAATTGCCATCTGTTTCTATTATTATATAACTATTTTTTGGGGGTAATTCTAAATCAGGTAAATTTTTTATAATATTCTTTATTTGTTTTAATAATTTTTTATCCTCATTATTAAATCTAATTTCTCCTCCTATTTTTAGCTTGTTATAAAATGGTCCTGTTAGTTTTCCTAGATTAGGAACATAATTTCTAGTATAGATTTAATAAACCTAAAAAGCTTTCTAATTCTTTTTTAGTATTTATTTCCTCATTATATTCTGTTATCTTTTTAATTATGTGTGGTTGTAACTTTATTACTCCTTTTCCTATTTCTAGTCCTAAAAATTCTATTCTAGGTTGTCCTAATTTTAATTTTGTTTTTGAAAGTATTAACCCTTCTTTTTCACATATATTGAAAAATTCTTTTAAGTGCTGAATATGTTGACTTATATTATCACTAAATATTAAAATATCATCTATATAACATATTATAAAATTATCTAAATGTCTAAATATATTATCCATCTTTCTCTGGAATATACTAGGGGCATTTTTTAATCCAAAGGGCATTACTAACCACTCATATTTATATTATTATATAACAATTTTCAGGTCATTATGAAATACTTTATAATTTCTTTTTTAGTATTTATTTCCTCATTAAATTCTGTTATCATTTTTAATTATACTTGAGGTGGTAATTTTATTATAGCACTTTTCTTTATTATCGTAATCCAATAGCAGAAATTACTATTCTGTGTGTTGTTAACATAGGCTTCACATTAGTCTTAGATACTATTAGTACCTCTTTTTCACAAAATATATAAAAATCTTGTTTATACTTTGTATTGTTGGGTCGTAATATCCATCGCTAAATTTATCAAATATAAATCATCTATCTAACAGATTATAAATCATCTAACTTTGCTAAATATATTGAAGTCGCACATTTTCAAATTGTGACAATAGGTGACTAGGGAACTGCTTATTTTTTAATCCAAAAGGCATAACTAACCATTATATTGTCCTAAGGTGAGGTAAAGGCTGTCCATTCTATACTATGCATCTGGAGCATAGCTATCTAGATGGAATCAGAATTTAAATCGAATTTACTATAAATCTATTTATCTTTTATTTTTCATAATAAAAAAATCTTAATACCTAGGATAATATGATATACTGATCTTTATAAGTATACTCATTTAGCACCTTTTTATAAATTAAAAACCATTCCTACTTTTCTTTCTACTAAAGTCACTTATGTTTTTGTACTATAAAGGTTGTTGTTCTATGCCTACTA